>CM076154.1:26142500-26152500 GCA_038025085.1 Tetragonia tetragonoides
ACAACTCGGCGCCTAGTAGGCGCTTCATGCGGCGTCACGTCGCGTCCGTCTCCGGCACCGCCTTCGTCTCCGGCATAGGGGGCCGGTGCTTGAGCCGAGGTGTCGTGGGTGTCCGGCTATGATGGCACACGACTTGACACTACTCGGCGCCTGGTAGGCGCTTCATGTCGCGTCACTTGCCTTCCTTCGCCCATAAGCACTCTCTCAAGCAACTACCCCCTAAAGAGTCTTATAAGGTTTAGTGGTTCTGACAGGAGTAGACATGGACAGTGCATAACTTATATACTTGGGTTTTTGAGAGTTTGGATAATTATTTTCCAAAAGTTCCTCCTCAAACTTTTCAATTATATTATTTAGTTACGGAAAAACATTTTTTTTTTATTTTTCACAAAAGGTAGCTATTTAATTTAATTTTTAATTTAAAAATAGGCTGAAAAATAGGAAATAAATAGAAATAATATCAGAATAAGTACAAATAAATTGGGAAATATTTTTGAGACGTCAATTTAATATTAGAAAAAATTTTGAGCCCTCACTCCTCACTCTTGGGGGGTAGGAAATTCCGGCCATCTCCCATGCTTTTCGTGTTCCGACCCTTACATTGGCATCCCGTAAAAACGCAATTACAAACCTATCATGGACAAAATAACCAGCCCTGGGGGCTTCCCATATCCCATAGGGATGTCCCGTGCGATATGGTGTGAAAATATACACCTACGGTCCGGAGCATCTCGGAAGCCAAAAAAACGTGGAATATATCCTTTGATTTTCGGCTTCCCGGGGGCCGGGTGTCATTTTTGCCCAAACATCTCCTAGGTTCTATCATGACCCTAATGGACCCGAGGCGCTGCGGGAGGGTCATCCTATCCCCGAACTCCGATATCACCCATGTCGCCCGTTTTAGGTCCAAAACATTGGCATCACGTAAAACCGCCCTTACAAGCCTATCAAGGACCCAGTAACCGATCCTGGGGGCCTTCCACGTCCCCTATGGGTCTCCCGTACGATATGGGGCGAAAATATTAACGTCGAAAACTTTGCGTTAGGGGGCCCAAAACACAACCCTTATAGCATTCCCGGGGCCCGGTTGCCGTTTTCGCCCGAAATTTTTTCGAGGGCTCTATTATGGCCCTAGTGGACCATCGATGCCCCGGGAAGGTCACCTTGATTCGCGAACTCAGATATCACCAATGTCGCCCGTTTTTGGGCCAAAACATTGGCATCGCGTAATACCGCTTATACAAGCCTATCAGGGACTTAATAACCGACCCTAGGGGCCTCCCATGTCCCATAGGGGTCTCCCGTACCATATGGGCCAAAAATATTAACGTCGAAAACTTTGCGTAAAATGGCCCAGAACATGTACCCTAGAGCATTCCCGGGGCCCGGTTGCCGTTTTCCCCCGAATTTTTTTCGGGGACTCTATCATGGCCCTAGGTGACCCCAGGTGCCCCGGGAGGGTCAACTTGATTCCCGAACTCCGATATCACCCATGTCGCCCGTTTTTGGGCCAAAACATTGGCATCGCGTAAAACCGCCCTTACAAGCCTATCAGGGACCCAATAACCGACCCTAGGGGCCTCCCACGTCCCATAGGGGTCTCCCGTACGATATGGGCCAAAAATATTAACATCGAAAACTTTGCGTAAAATGGTCCAGAACACGTCCCCTAGAGCATTCCCGTGGCCCGGTTGCCGTTTTCGCCCGAAATTTTTTCGGGGACTCCATTATGGCCCTAGAGGACCGGTTTTTTGGCCAAAACATTGGCGTCGCGTAAAACCGCCCTTACAAGCCTATCAGGGACCCAATCACTGACCCTAGGGGCCTCCCATGTCCCATAGGGGTCTCCCGCACGATATGGGCCGAAAATATTAACATCGAAAACTTTGCGTAAAATGGTCCAGAACACGTCCCCTAGAGCATTCCCGGGGCCCGGTTGCCGTTTTCGCCCGAAATTTTTTCGCGGACTCCATTATGGCCCTAGAAGACCCCCGGTGCCCCGGGAGGGGCACCTTGATTCTAGAACTCAGATATCACCCATGTCGCCCGTTTTTGGGCCAAAACATTGACATCGCGTACAACCGCCCTTACAAGCGTATCAGGGACCCACTAACCGACCCTAGGGGCCTCACATGTCCCATAGGGGTCTCCCATATGATATGGGCCAAAAATATTAACATCGAAAACTTTGCGTAAAATGGCCCACAACACGTCCCCTTGAGAATTCACGGGGCCCAATTGTCGTATTCGCCCGAAATTTTTTCGGGGACTATATTATGGCCCTAGGGGAGCCCCGGTGCCTCGGGATGGGTACCTTGATTCCCAAACTCAGATATCTCCCATGTCGCCCTTTTTTGGGCCAAAACATTGGATTCGCATAAAACCGCCCTTACAAGCCTATCAGGGACCCAATCACCGCACTAGGGGCCTCCCACGTCCCATAGGGGTCTCCCGTACGATATGGGCCGAAAATATTAACATCGAAAACTTTGCATAAAATGGCCCATAACACGTCCCCTAGAGCATTCCTGGGGACCGCTTGCCGTTTTCGCCCGAAATTTTTTCGGGGACTCTATTTTTGCCCTTGGGAAACCCCGGTGCCCCGGTAGGGTCACCTTGATTCCCGTACTCAGATATCACCAATGTCGACCGTTTTTGGGCCAAAACATTGGCATCGCGTAAAATCTCCCTTACAAGCCTATCAGGGACCCAATAACCGACCCTATGGGCCTCCAATGTCGCATTGGTGTCTCCCGTACGATATGGGCCGAAAATATTAACGTCCAAAACTTTTCGTAAAATGGCCCAGAACACGTCCCCTAGAGCATTCCCCGGGCCCGGTTGCCGTTTTCGCCTGAAATTTTTTCTGGGACTCCATTATGGCCCTAGGGGACCCCCGGTGCCCCGGGAGGGGCACCTTGATTCCCGAACTCAGATATCACCCAACTTGCCCGTTTTTGGGCCAAAACATTGGCATCGCGTAAAACTGCCCTTACAAGCCTATCAGGGACCCAATGACTGACCCTAGGGGTCTCCCATGTCCCATAGGGGTCTCCCTCACGATATGGGCCGAAAATATTAACGTCGAAAATTTTGCATAAAATGGCCCAGAACACGTCCCCTAGAGCATTCCTTGGGCCCGTTTGCCGTTTTCGCCTGAAGTTTTTTCGGGGACTCTATTATGACCCTAGGGGACCCCCGGTGCCCCGGGAGGGTCACCTTGATTCCCGCAGTCAGATATCACCCATCGCGCCCGTTTTTGGGCCAAAACATTGGCATCGGGGCTCTCTCCCTCTCTAAAAATGCTCTCTTCTCTCTCCTCTACACCGCGCATCCACCATTGATGAAGCTGTGAGTTCTTAATGGGGAAGAAAGAAAAGGCAAGAAGAGGGACAGAAAAGCAAGGCAATAGTCTGGAAATCTCAGCTCCACCATGTCCGACCAACAACAGTGAATCAAAAACAAAGCTTGAGCAAGAATCGCGAAAACCTAGATTGCGTAATGCGCAATTTAAACGATGAATTGGAGGCACCTGAGGTGATGACACCTGAAATGCAAACTCAAACAGTGCAGCAAATAGAGCTAGCTAGAGAGAAAATCAACACTTGCCTCTCGAAAATGAAGGAGAAGACAAGTGCTCAGCTCTCGTCCGAGGATGAAGAAGAAGAGGCAGAACAGACCATTCAGCAAGATAATGCAGACATTGGTAAGGCTTCTGCTTGGGATAAATTTGACATATCTAAGCTAAAAAATGCTGGGTTTAAGCTTGATTTTATTGCGCCTGTTATGCATGATGGGAAACCAGTAGGGGAAATTAACCTTAAAGACATTGAATCTGAAATAAACTACTAGAATAAAGCTGTAGTCTGCTATGTCATGGGATCTAGACCACCAATTACAGTATTTAGTGGATTCCTAAGAAGAATTTGGGCAAAAAAAGGGATGAACAAAATTGCTATGATGAAAAATGGATTGGTGCTGGTTCGATTTGATTCATTGGAGCAGAGAGATGCTGTAATCCAGGAAGGAGTGTACCATTTTGACAACAAACCAATGATAGTTAGAGCTTGGTCTGAAAATGTAGATTATGCACAAGAGGAATTAACCTCGGTTCCTATATGGGTGAAATTCCCAGGATTAAATGTGAAGTATTGGAATGCTACAGGGTTAAGCAAAATTGCAAGCCTTGTTGGTAGACCTATGATGGCAGATAGGAATACTGAACTCAAGGTAGGAATTCACTATGCAAGGGTGCTAATTGAAGTGAAAATTGATGATGTATACCCTGATAAAGTAAATTTCAAGAATGAAAAGGGGAATATTGTTGAGCAGGAGGTTGAATATGACTGGAAACCAATCATATGCACCCACTGTAAACAGCATGGACATGGAGAAACTGATTGCAGGAAGAAGCTTGCTGCTGCAGCTCCTGTGGTACAACCTGTGCCTGGGCAGAATAGGCCACCACCACTAGCAAACCCTAGAAACCAGCAATGGCAGAATGCAGGGAGAGGAAGAGGCAGAGCAGGGAATGCAGGGAGGGGGCTGAGAGCAGGGAGAGGGCAGGAAAATCAAGGAGAAATTGCAGAACCAGCAGCAAAGGAGGACCTGACTAATAGTCATGGATAGGATCCTTATATGGAATGTGAGAGGCCTAAATGGCCCTAATAAACAAAAAGATGTTAGTCTTTTCTGCAAAAAGAATAAATGTGGTTTGGTGGTTTTGTTAGAAACTAAAATTAGGTTAGTTAATTTGGAAAAATGTAAGGAAAATTTCATGCCAGGGTGGGAATCATATAGCAACCATAACAATCATAGATTGGGCAAAATCTGGATTAGATGGTTACCAATTTATTTCCATGTTGTTGTGATATTTTCATCTGTGCAAATGGTGACTTGTAAAGTAATTAATATTATGAAAAAATAAGAGTTTGTGGAGAGCTTTGTGTATAGGCTGAATGAAAAGGAGGAAAGGAAGCAACTGTGGCAGGATCTTACTGCTTACTCACTGAACTGCAATATACCCTGGATTGTTGGGGGGGATTTCAACAATGTGCTACTACCTGGTAATAGACAAGGAGGAGCCCCAGTCACCTATGCTGAAATACAAGACTTTAAAGACTGTTTAGAGGAGTGTAAACATACAGAACTGAGCTGGTATGGATGTCAATTCACTTGGAACAACAGGCATGAGAGCGGACGGAGAGTTTATTCTAAAATTGATTGGGTTTTTGCCAATAGTCTCTGGATTCAGGAATTTGATCAGTGTGATCTAAAATTCCATCCAGAGGATGTGTTTGATCACTCTCCAATCTGTTTAACCCTGCACAAAGAACTCACAAAAAACAGAAATACCCCCTTTAAATACTTCAACATGTCGAGCCTCCACTCTGAATTTCAAGCAATGGTGCAGCAAGCTTGGAATCTCAGAACACAAGGCACAAAAATGTTCAGAGTTTACCAGAAACTAAAAAAAGTGAGAGTAGTGCTGAAAAAGCTAACTAGAGAGGAATTTAGTGGGATCCTAACTCAAGCTAAGATAGCAAGAACCACAATGAATCAAGCACAGAAAGCAGCAAACCAGGACCCTCTAAATGAGACAAAACTGCAGGAGGAAGTGCAAGCCAGAAAGAGGTACAATGAGCTGAATATGGCAGCTGAGAACTTCCTGCAACAAAAGAGTAAGGCAAAATGGATCCAATTAGGGGATGGAAATACGCAATTCTTTCATGCAGTTATGAAGCAAAAAAGACAGCAACACAGAGTACATTCCATCAAGACTCAGGAGGGAACCCTTTTAGAAGAACAGAACTTGATTGTGGAGGAATTTGTGGGATTTTATAGAGAAATGCTAGGAGTATCAGGAACCAGAACCATTGCAGCAGAAAATAGCTTCTTTTCAGCAGGACACAGACTAGACATACACCAACAGATGACCCTGAATGCCCCTGTGACTGCTGAAGAAGTCAAAAGAGCAATGTTTGAAATTGACTGTAACAAAAGCCCAGGCCCTGATGGTTTTGGATCAGGGTTCTTTAAAGAAGCCTGGCCTACTGTGGGGCAGGAAGTGACTGAGGCTATTTGTGATTTTTTTGAGTCATCCAAAATGCTCAAAGAAGTGAATGCAACTAACTTGTGTCTTGTGCAGAAAATACCAAGTCCTGAAAAGGCTTCTGATTACAGACCCATAGCCTGCTGCAACACCATATACAAGTGCATATCCAAGATTCTATGGGAAGGACTGGCAAGAGTGCTTCCTGAGCTAATTTCTGTGAATCAGGGAGCTTTTGTGGCACAGAGATCTATAGTCCACAACATCATGATCTGTCAGGATCTAATCAAGCACTATAACAGGAAGCAATCCTCTCCTAGATGCCTGATGAAGATTGACGTCAGGAAAGCTTATGACAAAGTTCACTGGGGTTTTATCAAGGAAATGCTGCAAGGATATGGATTCCCACTGAAGTTTAGCGGATGGATACTGGAGTGTATCCAAACAGCTAGCTTTAGCATCAACCTGAAGGGGGAAGTCCATGGATACTTTACTGCAAAGCGTGGCATTAGACAAGGAGACCCAATCTCTCCATTAATCTTTGTCTTGGTTATGGAATACTTGTCAAGAATCTTAAAGATAGCTTGCGTGGACAATAGTTTCAGCTGACACCCTTTGTCTAAAGAGCTTGCACTAAGTCACCTCTGCTTTGCTGATGATCTGATGTGCTTCTGCAAAGCTACACCTGACTCTGTGAGTATCCTAATGGACTGCATGAATTACTTTTCACAAGCTACAGGATTATTTGCAAACCAGGAAAAATCAAACATGTATGTGGCAGGGGTTAGTGAACAAGAGAAAAATGAGCTTCTGTCTATCTCAGGGTTCCAGGAGGGTGCACTGCCAATGAAATACCTAGGTGTCCCACTATCCCCATCAAAATGGAGTAAAATGGAATGTGAGTGCTTGGTGGACAAAATGACAAAAAAACTTCATATTTGGGCTTCCAGAAACCTCTCATATGCAGGAAGGGCACAACTAATAAATTCTGTATTATTATCTATACATGTATACTGGTCAAGCATCTTTGTCATGCCTGCTGGGGTACTGAAAAGTATAGAGCAAAAATGCAGATTCTTTTTATGGGGAACTACTGACCAAAAGCACAAAACAAGCCTGGTTGCATGGGATGTAGTCTGCAGACCAAGGAAAAATGGGGGCATAAATATTAAACATTGCAAATGGTTTAATATAGCCCTAAATGGGAAGCACATATGGGATTTAGCCACAAAAAAAGACACATTGTGGGTGAAGTGGATTAATGGGGTGTACTTGAAAGGAAGTAATTTTTGGAACTACTCTACCGTGTGGGGAGGTAGTTGGTACTGGAAAAAACTCAACAAGATCAAAAGCCACTTCCAGGGACACTATACAACCAGAGGAGTGTGGAGGGAAACTCAAAACGGAATATACTCTGTTGCTAGTGGATACAGGGTATTGTTGGGGAATCTGCCAAAATCCAGACATTCTGACCTGATATGGGGGAAGATAACTGTACCTAGGCACAGCTTCTGCTTATGGTTGGTTCAAATGGGAAGACTATTGACCAAGGATAGACTGCGTAGAATGGGTTTCCTTAATGGAGACACCATGTGCTACCTGTGCAAAAAGGAGACAGAGAACCTTAACCATTTGTTTTTCAGCTGCAAGTTTTCAACAGAGGCACTGAACCAGGTAAAAACATGGCTGCAAATATCAGCAAGAGCAAACACAACCCAGGGAATGCTCAACTGGGTTAGTAGACAGAAATGCTCGAGATTCAGGAAAGAAGTGTATGCAGTAGGAATAGCAGCAGCTGTGCACTGGGTGTGGAGAATCAGGAACCTGATGTGCTTTGAGAGGACCAGAATGCCAATATCACAGGTTTTTCAGCAAATACAGCTAACAATCAGAGTCAGAATGCAACAATGCAGTAGCAACAGGAAGCTGAACAGCAAGGATAAAAGATGGATAAGAAATCTGTGAAAATCCAACTGAATTTGTAGGTGCAGTAATTCACACAGCAAATGTTGCAGAAGATATTCCAGAATAAGTTGGCAGAAGCAAAACAGAAAGAGAAAGTAGCAGAAATCAAGTAGATCAGAAAGATTAGAGCATCAGTGCAGATTCTGAATCAGATGTCAACAGAGAGGAATTTAGACAGTAGGGGCAGCAGGTGATCAGAAGCAGGTTTGGTGAAGCTGGGCAGAGTGTGGTAGGAAACAAAATGCAGCAGGAATTCAGGATCAGATTACACCAGGGTTGCAGCAGAAAATCCAGCAGATATGCGAGACATAAAGCACCTGTGCAGGAATTCAGGCAGCAGGCGTAAGCAGGTACTCAGCAGCAGGTTGATGAAGTAAGGCAGAATGAGGAAGGATTAAGATTCCAGCAGATCTGAAAAACTAGAAGATGCTGTAATATTTTTAGCTTATTATGTTTCTGTATTTTGCTGTAAGTCAGAAATAATTTTTGTAAACTGTTATGTTTACAGAGATGGTGAACCACTGCCTGTAGTGAGTCGCACCAAATTGAAGGTTTGTAAGGTAGTTAAGGGATGTAGTAAAAGGAACCCTACCTAGTAGGTGGCCTTCGATCTGCATTGCCAAGAACTGTAATTTTGTTACATTACAGTGAGCAATAATACAATTTCTGACTTGCACCAAAAAAAAAACATGGGCATAGCGTAAAACCGCCTTTACAAGCCTATCAGGGACCCAATAACCGACCCTAGGGGCAGCCCATGTCCCATAGGGGTCTCCCGTACGATATGGGCCGATAATATTAACGTGGAAAACATTGTGTAAAATGGCCCAGAACACGTGCCCTCGAGCATTCCCGCGGCATGGGTGCTCACGGGGCCCAGTGATGGTGCTGCGTCGTTGGGTCATGGTGCTGCAACCCATGGGGCATGGTGCTGCATCGTGTTGCATTGCATGGGTCATGGTGCTGCATGGTGTTGCAACGCATGGGTCATGCTACTGCATCGTGTTGCATCGCATGGGTCATGCTGCTGCATCGTGTTGCATCGCATGGGTCATGGTACTGCATCGTCTTGCATCGCATGGGTCATGGTGCTGCATCGTGTTGCGTCATATGGGTTATGGTGCTGCATCGTGTTGCCTCGTGATGCAACACATGGGTCATCGTGTTGCATCGTGCTGCAACGCATGGGTCATGGTGCTGCATCGTGTTGCCTCCTTCTGCAACGCGTGGGTCATGGTGCTGCATCGTGTTGTTGCATCGTGCTGCAACGCATTGGTCATGGTGCTGCAACGCATGGGTCATGGTGCTGCATCGTGTTGCATCGCATGGGTCATGGTGCTGCATCGTTTTGCGTCGTATGGGTCATGGTGTTGCATCGTGATGCAACGCATGGGTCATGGTGTTGCATCGTGCTGCAACGCATGGGTCGTGGTGCTGCATCGTGTTGCATCGTGCAGCAACGCATGGGTCGTGGTGCTGCATCGTGTTGCATCGTGCAGCATCGCATGGGTCATGGTGCTGCATCGTGTTGCATCATCCCGCAACGCATGGGTCATGGTGCTGCATTGTGTTGTTGCATCGTGTTGCATCGTGCTGCAACGCATGGGTCATGGTGTTGCATCGTGTTGCATCGTGCTGCAACACATGGGTCATGGTGGTGCAACGCATGGGACAAGGTGCTGCAACGCATGGGATGGTGCTGCAACGCCATGGGTCATGGAGCTGCAACGCCATGGGTCATGGTGCTGCGTCATGGGACATGGGTCATGGTGCTGCGTCATGGGACATGGGACAAGGTGCTGCGTCATGGGACATGGGACAAGGTGCTGCATCATGGGGCATGGGTCATGGTGCTGCGTCATGGGACATGAAACAAGGTGCTGCGTCATGGGACATGGGACATGGGACAAGGTGCTGCGTCATGGGACATGGGACATGTGACAAGGTGCTGCGTCATGGGACATGGGACATGGGACAAGGTGC
>CM076154.1:26160000-26172500 GCA_038025085.1 Tetragonia tetragonoides
GCTGCTCACCGGAGACCACCGCCGGCCTTCTTCACCGCCGGTAACGTCCCCCTCTCCCTTCTCTGCCTCTTCCTCTTTCTTTTCTTCTTTTTCTTCCCCCGCGGGTCCCCTCCTGCGCGCGACGGAACGCGCGGCCTGCTGGCCGCCGGACCACCACCGGACCACTGGGCCAACGCCCAGGTGGTGACCGGTGGGTGGTCGTCCCTCCTCCTCTCTCTCTCTCTCTTCTTTTCTCTCTCACTCGCATTCTCTTCTCTATCCCTTTCGCGTTTTCTCTCTCCTTTCTTCGCCGGCGCTCCGGCGACCATCACCACCGGCCATGGTGGCCAGTGGGTGGTGGTGGTGATGATGGGTCTTGTCATGGGCCCCATGCATGGGTACCTGTGACCTAGACCGAGTTTTGAAGTTAGGGTTTCGTTTTTATATTTTTCGTAATTATTTAATTGATTTTCAGTATTTCGATTTAATGTTTTTATTTTTCTGTACTCGTTCGAACCCGAATTCGGGTTTCAAAAGCCTAGATTGGTTGAAATAAATCAAGAAATTTAATAAAAATATCAGAATTATATTTCGTTACTGTTTGTATTTTCATATTTAATAAATTCTGATTCGATAATTATTTTTAATTAAGACCTAACGCGCCAGCGTGATTATCGTCGATTGGTTGGAAAATACTTACTGTTGGTAGCGTATTAGTGGTAAGCGTTCATGCCTACCTTCTTCCAAAGCCCCATCAAAAACTATTTTGATGTGTTATGTGCTAATTGAAAAATTGTTGTGAATTTAATATGCAAAGCATGATTAAATTATGTCGTCGTTATTATGAGATTTCTTAAGCATGTTTACCGATGTAAATATGATTTATAATTAGCATGTCGATGTTATCATGTTTTGGGAATTAATTAGTCCATATGATGATTATTGGACAATTATTGGATGGTGAATTGTAAGTATTATTATGTTATTAAATAAGTGCTAATTGGTATGGGTATTATTGAGTGCTAGTGAGCACCTATCTATTATTGATTGAACTTATTTGGATGATTGTGAATTTTTGGATATCGTGTTACCCTGCCGAAGTGCTGTCGAAATTTGGCTAGACATTACTTGTCTTCATTATTGAATTATCGTCGTTATTGAATTAAAGCATGTTTAATTCTCATCGTATTGAATTATCATTATCGTCGTTATTGCTATTCATTGTCTAGAGCATGAAATAAATTAGTAAGTCGTGGTCTCGTAGTACCACTTATGTCAACTAATGCAAATTATGTGAATTGAATTAAATGAGAGTAAGACTCCTAATGGATCCCTAGGAGTAGTCGAGCTATCGGGATTGCACCTAATAGTGCAATTCAAGGGATGAGTGATTCCCAAGTTACTTATGGGCACCTCGCAGTGTGTCTGAGACGGATCATTCCCCATTTATTAAGTCCTCAAGGCTCGTGTAATTGTACTAGAGGTAGTGTGCACACTAGAGTCATTAAGTCCATGGCGTGATTGTATATTCGATAAACAGTATGGGTAATCGCTGTTTTATAAGCTCTCTTACATCTCTCTAATCAAGACGGATTGTCTATGTCGTATTTCGTATGATCACTATACAAGAATTGTGTATAAAAGAATGTCGTTATGCGTATGCTTGATTATCTTCTTATGTGCGTATGCAAATGAATTTCAATGATTCTTCTAAAACCTAAAGTAAGGGTTGCGAAATGTTCTTACTAGGTACGGATGACGTTTATTCAGTTTATCTGATTTTTGTTTCTCTTTTGTTTCTTTTCTTTTCTTTTCTTCTGTATTTTTGCTTCTGTCACGGAAACCAAAGTGCAGGTTTAGATTGATTGAGGACGTACAACTTGGAAGGTTAGAGTTGGCTTCAGGTTATAGAACTGTTTCTGTTTGGATCATGGGAATTGTTTATGGTTTATTTATTTATTTATTCTGGATTTGATTTTACCCTTGAAGGCCAGTTGTAATAATTTTGGTTAATGGTTTTAGCTCACCATATAGACAACTCTAATAGAATTATTAGTTCCTTAGAAGCTGGTTTTGATGCCTAGTCTTTTCTTTCTGCTTAGCATTTACTCCTTAATGTTAAATGTTGCAGTAACGCCCTTGGGTTTGTGATGGTTCAGTAGTGTCGAGTCATGGATAATGACGTTGATAGTTCCCAGGAAATCGTTGTAAATTCGGGGGTGTTACAACCTAGTAGGCGCTTCATGCGGCGTCACGTCGTGTCCGTCTCCGGCATAGGGGGCTGGTGCTTGAGCCGAGGTGTCGTGGGTGTCCGGCTATGATGGCGCACGACTTGACACTACTCAGCGCCTGGTAGGCGCTTCATGTCGCGTCGCTTGCCTTCCTTCGCCCACAAGCACTCTCTCAAGCAACTACCCCCTAAAGAGTCTTATAAGGTTTAGTGGTTTTGACAGGAGTAGACATGGATAGTGCATAACTTATATACTGGGGTTTTTGAGAGTTTGGATAATTAGTTTCCAAAATTCTACCTCAAACTTTTCAAGTATATTATTTAGTTACGGAAAAACAATTTTTTTTTTTTTTCACACAAGGTAGCTATTTAATTTAATTTTTAATTTAAAAATAGGCTGAAAAATAGTAAATAAATAGAAATAATATCAGAATAATTACAAACAAATCGGAAAATATTTTTGAGACCTCATTTTAATATTAGAAAGAATATTGAGACCTCACTCTTAGGGGGTAGGAAATTCCGGCCCTCTCCCATGCTTTTCGTGTTCCGGCGCTTACATTGGCATCCCGTACAAACGCAATTACAAGCCTATCATGGACAAAATAACCAACCCTGGGGGCTTCCCATATCCCTTAGGGATGTCCCGTGCGATATGTTGTGAAAATATACACCTATGGTCCGGAGCATCTCGGAAGCTAAAAAAACGTGGATTATATCCTTTGATTTTCGGCTTCCCGGGGCCCGGGTGTCATTTTTTCCCAAACATCTCCTAGGGGTCTATCATGACCCTAGAGGACCCTAGGCGCTGCGGGAGGGTCATCCTTATCCCCGAACTCCGATATCACCCATGTCGCCCGTTTTTGGGCCAAAACATTGGCATCCCCGCATTGCAACGTTTTCTCTCTCTAGAAATGCTCTCTCCTCTCTCCTCGACACTGCTCGTTAGCCATTAACGAAGCTGTGAGTTCTAATGGGGAAGAAAGATAAAGCAAAGCGAGGGACTGAAAATCGCGATGATGATGCGGGAAATTCAGTGGCTCCCCCGTGTCCCACAAAAAATGCGACTCACATGCAATGTAACAGTACAAACCGAGACAACCTAGATGGGGTAGTTCGCAATCTCACAGATGAATTGGAGGCTCCTGAAGTCATGACGCCTGAAGTGCAAACTGAAACGATACAACAGATGGAATTAGCAAGAGAGAAAATTAATTCATGGCTCTCGAAGATGAAGGAGAAGGCCAAAACCCAATTTTCGTCTGAAGACGAAGAAGAAGCTTCAGAGCAAGACAAACAGCAAGAAGCTACAGATGTAGGTAAGATCTCAGCCTGGGAAAAATTTGACATATCCAAATTGAAAAATGCTGGATTTAAATTTGATTTTATTGCGCCAACTATGCATGAGGGTAAACCAGTTGGGGAAATTAATTTCATGGATATTGAATCTGAAATTAGCTACTGGAACCAAGCGGTTGTATGCTATGTAATGGGGTCAAGACCACCAATTAATGTTTTCAGTGGATTTTTAAGAAGAATTTGGGCAAAACGGGGGATGAACAAAATTGCAATGATGAAAAATGGTTTAGTTCTGGTTCGTTTTGACTCTTTGGAGCAGAGGGATGCTGTAATACAGGAAGGGGTTTATCACTTTGACAATAAACCTATGATTGTCAGGCGATGGTCTGAAAATGTCGAATATGCCCATGAGGAATTGACCTCGGTTCTTATATGGGTAAAATTCCCTGGACTAAATGTCAAATACTAGAATGCAATGGGATTGAGCAAAATTGCAAGTCTAGTGGGAAGGCCAATGATGGCAGACAGAAATACAGAGCTCAAGGTAGGGATTCACTATGCCAGAGTGCTGATTGAAGTAGAAATTGGAGGAGTTTACGCAGACAAGGTACATTTTAAGAATGAAAAGGGGAATATTGTTGAACAAGAGGTGGATTATGACTGGAAGCCTATAATTTGCAGTCATTGCAAACAATATGGGCATAGTGAGCCTGACTGTAGAAAGAAGAAAGTTGTTTCTGCCCCTATGAACCAAACTGTGCATGTGCAGAATCAACCTCTACAGCAAGATATCGCTAGGAACCAGCAATGGCAGAATGCAGGGAGAGGTAGAGGTAGAATGGGGAATGCAGGGAGAGGAGTGAGAGCAGGAAGGGGCAACTACAGACAAATTCAGCAACCTAAAAATGTCAATCCCCAGTTACAGAACACTTTTGATATACTGCAAAATGAAGGAGAAGTGTAGGAGGTGCAAATGGTACGAGGTGAAGCAGTAGAGCCAGGAATACAAGAAGGGCAGAACTCAGGTGTGGTGCCACCACATGGTAAGTCTCCTATCTTGACTGGTAGTCATGGATAGGATCCTTATATGGAATGTTAGAGGCCTTAATGGCCCTAATAAGCAGAGGGACGTTGCCCTTTTCTGCAAAAGAATAACTGCGGTTTGGTGACTTTCCTAGAAACTAAAAGGGAAAATCCAGTTGGTGCCCTCGTGTTTTGAACTTGTCCGGCTGGTGCCCAATCGATTTTTAAAATCCAGCAGGTGCCCCTATATTGTTGCTCGAGTCTGCTCCGTGCCTTATTGTGTAAAATCCGTTAATGCAGACGTTATGTGTGACGTAGCTTATCCTTTTGTTGTTCCAGTCGACCCCCTCCCCCTTGTTTCCCTCCCAAATTTTAAAATACGTTTATTTTGCCCCCTTTTTTTCCCTCCAAGATTACACCACTTTCACTATGAAGCTAAATGTTTCCCTCTTTCATTTTTACAGACACCACCATCAAAACAAATTTGTTCCTCCCTCATCTCAATTAATAAAATGTTGAATCAATATGTTGAACCTTGAACCTTTTTAATAAAAACCTGTTCAATCAATATGCAAAATTCGTAAATATGCAAAGCTCATAAATAAGCTGTGTTTGTAATTTCAAGTTCAACTTGAAAATATTCATAGTGATATTAAAATATCAAACTCAAGGATTTTCGTTGGTGGGGCGTGAGTGGGGGCGGGCTGTTGGTCGAGAGAAAGAGAGAGCACAAGGGAGAGAGAGAGAGAGAGAGAGGAGAGGGAAGAGATCTATTGGTGGCGATGGTGTGAAGCTCGACTGAGAACTGAGAAGTAGGAGGAGTCTGTGAGAGGAGAGAGGAGAGAGAGTCTGGATATTTTTTTTGACAGGTAAGTAAGAGCATTAAAGCCTGGAAGGTAAGTGACATCTAGCTTCTTCTTCTTTTTTTTTTTTTTTTTTCCTTTTTTTAATCAAGGGTTATTTGTTTTCCTTTAATAAAAAATGGATTTAGCTTTTTTTTTTTTTTTTAAACATAACGTCTCCATTAACGGAGCCTCCAAAATAAGGCACGGAGAAGACGCGAGCAACAATACAGGGGCACCTGCTGGATTTTAAAAATCGATTGGGCACCAACTGGACAAGTTTAGAACACGAGGGCACCAACTGGATTTTCCCAAACTAAAATTAGATTGGTTAATTGGGAAAAAGGCAAAAATAGTTTCTTGCAAGGGTGGGAATCCTATAGCAATCACAATGATCATAGATTGGGTAGGATTTGGATAAGATGGCTGCCTAATTATTTTCATGTTGATGTGATTTTCTCTTCTGTGCAAATGATTATATGTAAGGTGATTAACATAGAGAGAAAAATGGAGTTTGTGGTGAGTTTTGTATATGGTCTAAATGAAAAGGAGGACAGGAAACAGCTATGGAAGGATCTTACTAATTTTGCAATTAACTGCAATAAACCTTGTTTGGTTGGTGGGGACTTCAACAATGTCATGTTACCTGGCAATAGACAAGGAGGGCTACCAGTTACTTATGCAGAAATGCAAGACTTTAAAGCTTGCATTGAAGACTGTTTACTCACTGAAATGGGCTGGGCTGGGTGTCAATATACCTGGAATAACAGGCATGAGAGGGGGGGGGGAGAGTATACTCTAAAATTGATTGGGCTTTTGCCAACAACCTCTAGTTTCAGGAGTTTGATCAATTTGATCTTCAATTTCATCCAGAGGGTGTATTTGACCACTCTCCTATCTGCTTAACACTTCACAAAGCATGCACAAAAAGAAATATTCCCTTTAAATTCTTTAATATATGGAGCCTCCACTCTGAGTTCCAAGCAAGGGTGCAGCAAGCCTGGAACTTCAGAACACAAGGCACAAAAATGTTTAGAGTGTATCAGAAACTGAAAAGGGTGAGGTCTGTTCTGAAAAAGCTAAATAGAGATGAATTTGGTGATATCTTAGCACAAGCTGACATTGCTAGAACTGCTATGACTCAAGCTTAGATAGAAGCAAACAAGGAGCCTCTAACTGAGCCATTGCAGCATAAAGAAATACAGGCCAGGATGAGATATAGTGAGGTGAACATGGCAGGTGAGAATTTTTTGCAACAAAAAAGCAAGGCAAAATGGGTTCAGTTGCGTGATGGGAACACTAAGTTCTTTCATGCAGTCATAAAGCAGAGGAGACAACAGAACAGACTGCACTCCATTAAGACACAGGAGGGTGTCATACTGGAAGACCAGAACCTAATTATGGAGGAATTTGTGGGATTTTACAGAAAGATGCTGGGGGTTTCAGGTGCCAGGGACACTACAGCAGAAGAAAGCTTTTTCTATGCAGGTCACAGACTAGACTTGCATCAACAGATGATCCTGAGTGCCCCTGTGAATGCTGATGAAGTGAAAAAGGCCATGTTTGATATTGACTGTAACAAAAGTCCAGGCCCTGTTGGTTTTGGATCAGGATTTTTCAAAGAAGCTTGGCACACTGTGGGGCATGAAGTGACTGATGCTATTATAGATTTCTTTGAGTCCTCTAAAATGCTCAAAGAGGTGAATGCCACAAACCTGTGTCTTGTGCAGAAGATACCTAATCCTAAGAAGGCATCTGATTTCAGACCTATAGCTTGCTGCAACACCATCTACAAATGCATCTCCAAGATTTTGTGTGGGAGATTGGCAAGAGTGCTTCCTATGTTTGTCTCTGTGAACCAGGGAGCTTTTGTGGCCCAGAGATCAATAGTCCACAACATAATGATATGTCAGGATCTTATTAAGCATTACAATAGGAAACAATCCTCTCCTAGATGCTTGAAGATTGACCTGAGGAAAGCTTATGACACAATTCACTGGGGTTTCATCAAGGAAATGCTGCAAGGGTATGGTTTTCCTGTAAAGTTCAGTGGCTGGGTACTTGAGTGCATCCAAACTGCTAGTTTCAGCATCAACATGAATGGGGAAGCACATGGATACTTTACTGCAAAGCGTGGCATTAGGCAGGGAGACCCAATCTCTCCATTAATCTTTGTTTTGGTAATGGAATATTTATCAACAATCCTGAAGATAGCCTGTATGGACAAGAGCTTCAGTTGGCATCCAATGTGCAAAGAACTTGCACTGAGTCATCTCTTCTTTGCTGATGACTTGATGTGCTTCTGCAAAGCTGCCCCTGAATCTGTGAGTATCATGATGAACAAGATTAATTATTTTTCACAAGCTACTGGTTTGTTTGCAAACAAGGAGAAATCCAATATCTATGTAGCTGGTGTAAGTGAACAAATTAAGAATGAGCTGTTATGCTTATCAGGGTTTAGTGAGGGTACATTGCCCATGAAATATTTGGGTGTTCCACTGTCTCCATCCAAATGGAGAAAATTAGATTGTGTATGCTTGGTGGATAAAATGACAAAAAAATTGCAGATTTGGGCCTCCAGGAACCTCTCATATGCAGGAAGAGCTCAACTAATTAATTCTGTATTATTCTCTATACATGTATATTGGTCAAGCATTTTCATAATGCCTGCTGGGGTACTGAAAAGTGTAGAGCAAAAATGCAGATTATTCTTGTGGGGATCTACAGAACAGAAGCACAAGACAAGTCTGGTGGCATGGGAAATTGTATCCAGACCAAGGAAAAATGGTGGAATAAATGTGAAGAATTGCAAATGGTTCAACATAGCTTTAAATGGGAAGCATATTTGGGATTTAGCCACCAAAAAAGATACACTGTGGGTAAAATGGATCAATGGGGTCTACTTGAAAGGAGAAAATTTCTGGAACTATACTCCTGTGTGGGGAACCAGTTGGTACTAAAAAAAGCTTAATAAAATCAAAAGCTATTTCCAGGACCAATATTCAGCTAGGGGAGTGTGGAAGGGTGCACCTAATGGGATCTATTCTGCTGCAAGTGGATAAAGATTATTGACAGGAGACCTGCCAAAATATAGACATGCAGATTTGATTTGGGGGAAGATATCTATGCCTAGACAGAGTTTTTGCCTATGGTTGGCTCAAATGGGAAGATTGCTAACTAAAGATAGGATGCAGAAAATGGGATTCTTGAATGGAGATACCATATGCTACCTGTGCAAGTTGAAACAAGAAAATCATAATCACCTGTTCTTCACCTGCAGTGTATCAACAGAGGTCCGGGATCAGCTAAGGGGTTGGCTGCAGATGTCAGCAAAAGCAAAAACAATTCAGGGCATGCTTAACTCGATAAGCAGACAAAAATGTTCAAGATTCAGGAGGGAAGTGTATGCAGCAGGGCTTGCAGCAGCAATGTACTAGATATGGAGATGCAGGAACATACAATATTTTGAGGGGAGCAGAATGCCACTGTTGCAGATCATGCAGCAGATAGTCAGAATCAGAATACAGCAATGCAGCAGCGGCAAGAGGAAGATCAACAGCAAAGATAAGAGATGGATAGGGGTTATATAACATGTTATTTTTACTATATTCTGTAGTTGATGTAAGTAGGAAATGCTTGTTTTTTGTTGTTTAAGTTATGTTGAGCCACTGGTTGTAGTGTGCTGGTTCCAGAATTGTTAGGTCTGTATGGTTATTAGGGGATGTAGATCCCAAGGAACCCTACCTAGTAGGTGGCCTTGGATTTACATTGCCCTGTGGGCTGTAATCTTGCTACTTTACAGCTAGTTTTTAATACAAGTTCTGAATTGCTCCAAAAAAACATTGGCATCCCTTAAAACCGCCCTTACAAGCCTATCAAGGACCCAGTAACCGATCCTGGGGGCCTCCCACGTCCCCTATGGGCCTCCCATACGATATGGGGCGAAAATATTGACGTTGAAAACTTTGCGTCCGGGGGCCCAAAACACGTCCCCTATAGCATTCCCGGGGCCCGGTTGCCATTTTCGCCTGGAATTTTTTCGAGGGCTCTATAATGGGCCTAGGGGATCCCCGGTGCCCCAGGAGGGTCACCTTGATTCCCGACCTCAGATATCACCAATGTCGCCCGTTTTTGGGCCAAAACATTGGCATCGCATTGCAGCTTATTTTCATGCTGTAATTTTACAAAGAAGACATAAGGGGAAACTTTCAGCAATCACAGATGCTGATGGATGCAGGACAACTGAGCATGAGAAAATAGGGGCACATTTTGTGGATTATTTTTCTGATATGCTTGGTAATTCAGTTCCTAGGTGTCACATTGAAGAAGATGTTATTAGTAATGGCCCTGTGCTGAATATTGCTCAGCAGTTATCACTGATAGCACCTTTCACCCGTGGGGAAATAAAGAATGCTTTTTTCTCCATCCCCAACATGAAGAGCCCAGGCCCGGATGCTTATAGTGGGGGATTTTATAAAGCTGCTTGGAATATAATTGGAGATGACATCATTGCTGCTACTCAAGATTTTTTCACAACTGGAAAGCTCATGAAGAGTATTAACTCTACTGCAATTGCCTTGGTTCCTAAGGTTGAGGGGGCTAGTACTGCAGCTGACTTCAGGCCATATCCTGTTGTAATGTAATATACAAGGGTATCTCAAAACTCTTATGCTCGAGACTGAAAGGGATGTTGGCTTTAATTGTGAGTGATAATCAGGGTGCATTTGTTTCAGGGAGGTCAATAGCTCATAATGTCTTTATTAGCCAGTATATAATTAGGCTCCATGGAAGGAAGAAATCATCTCAGAGATACTTGATGAAAATTGACCTAAGGAAAGCCTATGACACAGTTAACTGGAGGTTTATGATGGACATCTTGACTGAATTTGGCTTTCCTAGCATGTTCTGCACATGGATACAAGCTTGTATGATGTCTAACAGTTTCTCTATAGTTATCAATGGGGAGCTGTGTGGGTATTTCAAGGGTGGTAGAGGCTTGAGGTAGGGTGATCCCATGTCACCCCTGCTATTTCTGCTAGCCATGGAGTATTTGACAAGGAAGATACAGAAGGAAGCAGCATCTACTGATTTCCAGTTTCACCCTCAGTGCAAACCTCTCAAACTGGCAAGCTTATGTTTTGCAGATGATCTGCTTTTATTCTGCAAAAGTAACATTGCTTCTCTGACAATTCTTCATCACTGCTTGGAACATTTTGCTGGGACATATGGATTATGTGTTAATTCTTTGAAATCTTGTCTGTATACCACTGGGATTGATAGTGAAATTGAAGAGAGAATTATTAATTTGACTGGTTTTGTGAAAGGCAGCTTTCCCATGAAATACTTGGGACTTCCTTTGTCACCTACAAAATAGAAGAAAACTGACTGTCAAATTTTATTAGACAAGATGACTGCTAGGATAAAATGCTGGACTAGTAGACATTTGTCTTATGCTGGAAGATGCCAGTTGGTTAATTCTGTGCTATTTTCTCTACAAGTTTACTGGGCTTCAATGTTCATACTGCCACAGCATATTTTTAACAAAGTAGAGCAGCTGTGTGGACAGTTTTTTTGGGGGCAGGATGTGAAGAAGACTCCTCTGGTGGCATGGGAATATGTTTGCAACACAAAAGAAAATGGGGGTCTGAATATTAAAAGTTGTAAGGAATGTAACACTGCAGCAATTGGGAAGCATATCTGGGCAGTTGCATCTAAGCAAGACATTTTAAGGGTAAAAAGGGTCCATGCAATTTATATGAAACAACAAAAATTCTGGGACTATAGAGCTCATGAAGGGACAAGCTGGTATTGGCAAAAACTGAACAAACTTAAATATAAGTTCAGAGCGGGATATGTGCAGGATAAAGTCTGGAGGCAACATAAATCAGGGGCTTATACTATTGGCAGTGGATACAAATGGTTGAGAGGAACTGGCACAAAAATGTTAGTAGCTAGAGTAATTTGGTGTAGATCCTGAGTTCCTAGGCATGCTTTTATATTGTGGCTAGCTGCACTTGGGAGACTACTGACCAAAGACAGACTTGTCAGATTTCAGATACAGGGACTTGATCCTGTTTGCTGCTTGTGTGAAAATGCTGATGAAACCATTGGTCATCTGTTCTGCAATTGCTCATTCACTCAGGAGATGCTTCAGAAAGTATTTATCTGGCTTGGGATTCAATGCCAACAAGTCAGTTTGCAGGGGATACTGAGGTGGATAGGCAGATTGAAATGCTCCAGGATCCAAAAACATGCAGTTTGTGCAGCAGGGCAGCTCTGGTCTACTGTCTCTAGATGGAAAGAAACAGGAGAGTTTACCAGCAACTCAAGATGCAGGAGGAGCAGATTTATAATTTGATTACATTTTCAGTTTGTAATAGAATTATGTTTGTGTTTGCAAAAAAGAACTCTATAATAATCAATAGGTTTATAGCTAAACTGCTGAACTAAGCCTTAACTTAGATTCCCCATGTTGAGGAATGTTAAGGAATAGGTTGTATGGTTGCTTTGGTTGTTTGGTCGGTAATGAAATCTATTCAACTTGTTACCAAAAAAAAACATTGGTATCGGGTAAAACCGCCCTTACAAGCCTATCAGGGACCCAATAACCGAACCTAGGGGCCTCCCATGTCCCAAAGGGGTCTCCCGTACAATATGGGCCGAAAATATTAACGTCGAAAACTTTGCGTAAAATGGCCCAGAACACGTCCCCTAGAGCATTCCCGGGGCCCGGTTGCCGTTTTCGCCCGAAATTTTTTGGGGACTCTATTATGGCCCTAGGGGACCCCCGGTGCCCCAGGAGGGTCACCTTGATTCACGAACTCCGATATCACTCATGTCGCGAGTTTTTGGGCCAAGACATCGGCATCGCGTAAAACCGCCCTTACAAGCCTATTAGGGACCCAATAAAGGGGCCTCCCACGTCCCATTGGGGTCTCCCGTACCAAATGGGCCGAGAATATCAACGCCGAAAACTTTGCGCAAAATGGCCCAAAACACGTCCCCCTAGAGCATTCCGGGGGCCCGGTTGCCGTTTTCGCCCGAAATATTTTCGGGGACTCTATTATGGCCCTAGGGGACCCCCGGTGCCCCGGGAGGGTCACCTTGATTCCAGAACTCAGATATCA
>CM076154.1:26182500-26187500 GCA_038025085.1 Tetragonia tetragonoides
AATCCTATAGCAATCACAATGAGCACAGTTTAGGTAAAATCTGGTTAAGATGGTTACCAAATTGGTTTCATGTGGATATTTTATTCTCTTCTGTGCAAATGGTTATATGCAAAGTGGTTAATATTGTGGAAAAAAAAGAATTTGTGGCAAGTTTTGTCTATGGCCTAAATGAATAAACCATGGTTTGTTGGGTGAGACTTCAACAATGTTATGCTAGCTGAAAACAGGGAAGGAGGAAATTCAGTTACATTCTCTGAAACCCAGGAGTTTAAAGAGTGTATAGAGCAGTGCTTCCTCACTGAAATAAGATGGTCTGGGTGCAAGTTTACATGGAACAACAGGCATGAAAGGGGGGGGGGGGGGGAGAGTTTACTCCAAAATAGACTGGGCCTTTGCAAACAGCCTCTGGTTCCAGGAATTTGATCAATTTGATCTTAAATTCCACCCAGAGGGAGTTTCAGACAATTCCGCAATCTGTTTGGCCCTTCATACACAACCTGCAAAAACGAAAACACCCTTCAAATATTTCAACATGTGGAGCCTCCACTCTGAATTCCATGCTATGGTGCAGGAAGCCTGGAATTTCAGAACACAAGGCACAAAAATGTTCAGAGTATACAGGAAACTGAAAAAAGTGAAACAAGTGCTGAAGAATTTAAACAGAAATGATTTTAGGGACATTATAGCACAAGAAGACATTGCAAGAACAAACATGACTCAAGCCCAGATTGAAGCTAATAATGAACCCTTAAATGAGGAAACACAGCAGAAGGAACTACAGGCCAGGAAAAAATACAATGAGCTGAATATGGCTGCAGAAAACTTCATACAGCAGAAAAGTAAGGCTAAATGGGTGCAGCTGGGGGATGGAAACACACACTTCTTCCATGCTGTCATGAAGCAAAGAAGACACAACAATAGAGTGCACTCAATCAAAACAGAGCAGGGGGATCTACTGGAAGATAAACAGCTGGTTATGGAGGAATTTGTGAGATTTTACAAAGAAATGTTGGGAGTCTCAGGGGATAGGGTAGCTATTGCAGAAACCAGCTTCTTCTCAGCAGGACACAAACTGGATATACACCAACAAATGATCCTCATTGCTCCAGTCAGTGCCACTGAGGTGAAAACAGCAATGTTTGAGATAGACAGCAA
This sequence comes from Tetragonia tetragonoides, assembly GCA_038025085.1. Lineage (NCBI taxonomy): Eukaryota > Viridiplantae > Streptophyta > Magnoliopsida > Caryophyllales > Aizoaceae > Tetragonia > Tetragonia tetragonoides. Next base: position 26,183,656 of record CM076154.1, read on the forward strand.
CAAAAGCCCGGGACCAGATGGATTTGGTTCAGGATTCTTCAAGGCAGCATGGCATATTGTAGGGCATGAAGTGACTGAAGCCATCATTGACTTTTTTGAGTCATCTAGAATGCTTAAAGAAGTGAATGCTACAAACCTATGCCTGATACAGAAGATACAAAACCCAGAAAAGGCATCGGATTTCAGACCCATAGCATGCTGCAACACAATCTACAAGTGCATATCCAAGATCATGTGTGGAAGACTGGCAAAAGTTCTCCCACTGCTTGTCTCAGAGAACCAGGGAGCCTTTGTGGCCCAAAGATCAATTGTGAACAACATCATGATATGTCAGGACCTTATTAAGCACTACAACAGGAAACAAGCCTAACCTAGATGCTTGATGAAGATAGACCTGAGAAAAGCATATGACACAATACATTGGGGATTTGTGAAGGAAATGTTACAAGGGTATGGATTCCCTACAAAATTCAGTGGATGGCTAATAGAATGCATCCAAACAGCAAGCTTCAGCATCAATCTGAATGGGGAAACACATGGATACTTTACTGCAAAACGTGGCATTAGACAAGGTGATCCAATCTCTCCACTAATCTTTGTATTAGTTATGGAATACCTGTCTAGAACACTGAAAATAGCCTGTATGGATAGAAGCTTCAGCTGGCATCCCATGTGCAAAGACCTTGGCCTGAGTCATTTATGCTTTGCTGACGACCTAATGTGCTTCTGCAAAGCTGCCCCAGAACCTGTGAACATCATGATGAACAGCATTAACCATTTCTCACAAGCCACTGGCCTGTATGCAAACAAGGAAAAATCAAACATTTATGTTGCAGGGGTAAATGAACAAATGAAAAATGATTTGCTGCACATCTCAGGATTTAGAGAAGGAACCCTACCCATGAAATACCTGGGGGTCCCTCTATCCCCTTCAAAATGGAGCAAAATTGATTGTGAGTGCTTGGTGGATAAAATGACTAGGAAATTGCAGATTTGGGCCTCCAGGAACCTCTCTTATGCAGGAAGAGTACAATTAATTAACTCTGTATTATTCTCCATCCATGTATACTGGTCTAGCATATTTATTATGCCTACTGGGGTGCTGAAAAGAGTGGAGCAAAAATGCAGATTTTTCTTATGGGGGACAACTGAACAGAAACACAAAACAAGCTTGGTGGCATGGGACATAGTTTGCAAACCAAGGAAATATGGTGGACTAAATGTGAAAAATTGCAAATGGTTCAACATAGCTCTCAATGGAAAGCATATCTGGGACCTGGCCACTAAGAAAGACACATTGTGGGTAAGATGGATCAATGGAGTATACCTGAAAGGTGTAAACCTTTGGAACTATGCTCCATTATGGGGATCTAGCTGGTACTGGAACAAGCTGAACAAGACAAAAAGCCATTTTCAGGCACATTACACCACAAGGGGAGCATGGAAGCTTGAAACTGATGGCAAATATTCTGCTGCAAGTGGATACAAAATGCTGCAAGGAATTATGCCAAAGTGCAGACATGCAGATCTTATCTGGGGGAAATCATCCATGCCTAGGCAAAGCTTTTGCCTCTGGTTAGCACAAAAAGGAAGATTGTTGACTAAAGATAGGCTGAAGAGAATGGGATTTCTGAATGGAGATGAAATTTGCTACATGTGTAAGCTGAAACCAGAAGACCATAATCATCTGTTCTTTAACTGCAAAGTATCAACAGCAGTCTTGGCAAAACTGAAGACCTGGATGACAATTTCAGCAAAAGCCAAAACGATCCAGGGAATGCTCAAGTGGATTAGTAGGCAAAAGTGCTCGAAAATCAGGAGAGAAATATATGCATCTGGGCTAGCAGCAGCTGTATACTGGGTTTGGAAATGCAGGAATACCCTCTTTGCTGGTGAAGGCGGCATTCCAGTACCACAAATCATGCAACAGATTCAGCAAACTGTAAGAATCAGAACCCTGCAGTGCACAAGCAGTATAAGGAAGATATCCAACAGGGACAAAAAATGGATAGATGAGATATAGTGATCCCAGAAGATATGCAAGAAGTGAGATCAAGTGCAAAATACCAGCAAAGGCCAGCAAAGAAGGCTGAAGACAGGACTCAACAGGAGAGCAGCAGTAACCCAAGAACCTGCAAGACATCAGAACCTATGCAGGAAAAAGGAAACAGATTCCTGAAGGAAAAGGCAAAAGCAGATATCATCAGGAACTCAACAGTGAATCAAGCAACTCAGGAAGGTAGCAGGAAAGTGCAGGAATTTACAGCAGAATTCAGCAGAGTAGCAGAAAATCAGAACAAGGAATGAAGCAGGAAAAACAGAAGTTTTGGAAAACTAGAAGAAGTTGTAATTTCTAGTTTATTATGTTTTTGTACTTTGTTGTAAGTCAGGAAGATTTTTGTACTTTGTAATGTTTACAGAGATGGTGAACCACTGTCTGTAGTGAGTTGCACCAGATTGAAGGAATGTAAGGTAGTAAAGGGATGCAGGAAAAAGGAACCCTACCTAGTAGGTGGCCTTGGATTTGCATTGCCTTAGGGTTGTAATCTTGTTACATTACAATGAGCAATAATACAATTTCTGATTTGCACCAAAAAAAAAACATTGGCATTGTGGCCTATGGTTGGCTCAAATGGGAAGACTGCTAACTAAATATTGGATGCAGAAAATGGGATTCTTGAATGGAGATACTATATGCTACATGTGCAAGTTGAAACCAGAAAATCATAATCACCTGTTCTTCAGCTGCAGTGTATCAATAGAGGTCCTGGATCAGCTAAGGGGTTGGCTGTAGATGTCAGCAAAAGCAAAAACAATTCAGGGCATGCTTAACTGGGTAAGCAGACAAAAATGTTCAAGATTCAGGAGGGAAGTGTATGCAGCAGGGCTTGCAGCAGTAGTGTACTGGATATGGAGATGCAGGAACATACAATATTTTGAGGGGTGCAGAATGCCATTGTTGCAGATCATGCAGTAGATTCAGCAGATAGTCAGAATCAGAATACCGCAATGCAGCAGCAGCAAGAGGAACATCAACAGCAAAGATAAGAGATGTTATTTTTACTATATTCTGTAGTTGATGTAAGTAGGAAATGCTTGTTTTTTGTTGTTTAAGTTATGTTGAGCCACTGGTTGTAGTGTGCTGGTTCCAGAATTGTTAGCTCTGTATGGTTATTAGGGGATGTAGATCCTAAGGAACCCTACCTAGTAGGTGGCCTTGGATTTACATTGCCCTGTGGGTTGTAATCTTGCTACTTTACAGCTAGTTTTTAATACAAGTTCTGAATTGCACCAAAAAAAAAATAGAAAATAAAAACATTGGCATCGCGTAAAACAGCCCTTACAAGCCTATCAGGGACCCAATAACCGAACCTAGGGGCTTCCCACGTCCCAAAGGGGTCTCCCGTACGATATGGGCCGAAAATATTAACGTCGAAAACTTTGCGTAAAATGGCCCAGAACACGTCCCCTAGAGCATTCAAGGGGCCCGGTTGCCATTTTCGCCCGAAATATTTTCAGGGACTCTATTATGGCCCAAGGGGACCCCCGGTGCCCCGGGAAGGTCACCTTGATTCCCGACTCCGATATCACCCATGTCGCGCCTGTTGGGCCAAAACATTGGCATCGCGTAAAATCGCCCTTACAAGCCTATCAGGGACCCAATAACCGACGTTAGGGGCCTCCTACGTCCCATAGGGGTCTCCTCTACGATATGGGCCAAAAATATTAACGTCGGAAACTTTGCGTCATATGGCCCAGAACACGTCCCCTAGAGCATTCCTGGGGCCGGGTTGCCGTTTTCGGACGAAATTTTTTCGTGGACTCTATTATGGCCTTAGGGCACC
>CM076154.1:26195000-26210000 GCA_038025085.1 Tetragonia tetragonoides
CTCCCTTATTTCAAGGGACGTGGGCTGACTGCCATGGTCGTGGCATCACCCACTACCCATGTCACATCCAGCCTACTCCGCCATAGTATAACCGCTCGGGCATGCGCCTACTAGGCGCAACCACTTCTCCACGTAACCGCCCACTAGTTCCACCTTTCTAGGGACGTGGGGGTCATGGGACACTCATGATCACCCTATCAATCGAGCGACCTACATATCTTCGTTTGCTTAGCTCATAGAGCCTAAGCTTCCTAGGACGTTCCCGTCGTCCACCCATCAAGCTCGTCGTGGCCCTGCCACGACCGGGAACCGTGCCCAGCGCTACGCCCACAAGGCCCCCTAAGGGTTGTCCTCGATGCTAGACCACATGTATGTGTAGTTGGACTAACCAAGGCCACCATTGGCTTCCGTATACTCTCAAGTATCTATGGACTTCTTGGTGTCCGGGAAAAGTCGCACTTTGTCCCATCATAATTTCACAAGGCATGCTCACTCAGTCGTTAACGCATCAGCGCCTCCCAGGCGCTTGAGCAGCGCTTGTCCAGCGCCTATGTCGCTGGGCACTGTGCCAAGGCACAGTGCCTATTTGGCTCAGTCATAGCCTTGTCAGGGCCTAACCATGTCAAGGTCCCTGTCCTTGACATTGTCATCGGTCACAATACCTATCATGCTCGGTCACGACGCGTATGCGCCTAAGCATGTCCGGTGTCACGTGTCAGGGGGTCTCACTAACCACCCCCACCTAAATAGTCTTACGTCCTCGTAAGAGAATCCTCTCCGTAAGTGATAGTGAACATCCGTAGGATCATGTTTATCGACGAACAACCATTTCCGATAAGGGACATGTTTAACCGAAAAGAATTTAAGATCTTCGTGAATGTACGAATGAAGTTCTTTAGTATATGATCCATTCAATGCTCCCACTTGGATACGGAATTGCCACATATATGATTGATGCACAATCTTTTCGTTCCAAAACTTTCCGTTAAATCCCACAATGTATCCAATTGCCATCTTGGACACTTAAGCTTTAGACCACCATCTAAAACTCTGGAAAGTTTATCCAAGGATTCAATCACTTTGGAATAAATTTCTGTTTTAATCGATTTGGGGCGGACTAGAAGGATTTCAGTTCCTTGCTACTCATTTAATCGCCACGTGAGTATGTATCCCATACTTTACTCAATAAAACCGATGCAAACCCACATAATATTAATAAGGAACTCAAGCCTTATCGTTTCTTGTTTGCCATTGGTTAATCTCATGAATTCACTAAATTCTTCCCACAAGAATAGTGATCCTCAACACAACGGTTTACAAATAGTAGAGTCGTTTTACCGAACCTCTCACGTTTTGCCTTTGTTTCTCAAACAAAGTGTTCACATCCATTTGAACAATGATGTTGCACATAGCATCCTTTTGCACTAACGTCTCAACTAAACCGACCACCTTTCTTTCACAAAGGTAACCTTTCCATAAGGTTCTTTCCCTCTTTAACACTCTAGGGAGTAGTGTAGTATACTTACACCTTTGAACATAACAAGTTCAGAATCCCGTCTACATGTAACACAGTGTTAGACGTCTGATTTCACCAAGAAATCCACCCATTTTGGGAGAAGACGCGAATATCTCATATATTCCGACTTCGATTCAGTGTCACAAAAAACCTGAATATTCCCAAATTTTTCGACATTGTCCAAGGAACACTGGACATGTCGGGACAACATAGACAATGGACTCTTCCTAGTCTTCTAGGGGAGCACGTAGTGGCTTCCTCGAGTCATAGGTCACCACCTTTATCCTTTCTCCTTAAGGCTTTGTAGGTTTTGCACACGAATGTGAGTGTTAAGCAACTTATGTCGGACCAACTACCGTTTTTGCTGCCTCCGCGGCCTCACGTGCGCCTACGCCTTAGCATTATTCCGGTGTTATTTCCTTTTTAAGTGTCTTTCAACTTAGTTTCCATTAGCCAGCTCCGTTAGGCTACTCGCAGCATTGTGTTCAGTTTGTCTCGCCCACCCGTGGGTTGCTTTTTTGTGAAACAATGTCCTTATGGCCCTTAAGGCGAGGTCCAGTGACTCCCAACTTGTCGCACAAGCTTAGCTGAGGTCCTCGTGAGAACCAAGTAGTTTCTATACTCGGTTAAACCATCACTATGGCCTCACATAGCTTAGCTGACATTAGATTTCCCACGTTGTTTCCTCTAAGTCCTCATGACTTAGTTCCTACCAACTTAACACCGTTGTTGGTTTCTCTTGTTGAGTGTGGTTTGGTACCCACCCCGTGGGTTGCTTTGGACACGAAATGGATCGCTTGGCCTTGTTGACTCCAACCTGTCACACAGGCGTCACAAGTACCTTTCCAACTCTTAGGCAACGTTCCTGCCTACCTCCCATGAGGCGCTTGGCAACGTCGTTATCCCACTCACGGGGATAACCATTGTCACCAGTCCACTGACTTTGGACGTCCATTTTCGAAAGCATGTAAATATCGTTTCCACACATACAACATTGAATTACGGAATTGGAAACAACAACGTCACGTTTGCAATATTCACAAATTGCATATTTACACAAAATAGGGAAATACTGAAATAAGCAACGTTAATTGAAATTAACATGAATAACCGAAAAGCAAAATAGCAACACCTTGCTGCCACCTTGGGTTCACCTTTACCCACGCTTGCTTCATGCCTTATCATCAAAGGGCCTGGTACCATACATTGTCCCACTCATCGGACGAATACCCAAGGTCGTTGTCCTCCAACTCGTAAGGAATCGCCATCACTTCCTTGGCATAATTGGCTTGGGTTGATGCTGATGTTGCTGCTGCAACTTCGACCTTTGCCTCTTGTTCGACCATTCTTTGGAACGCTTCCTCTACTGGCATCAACCCATGAGGCCAGCCAACTCCGTCGTACAATACCCCATCGTCGATGGTAGGGTGACCGAATAGTTTCCAACGCTTGGAAGTCTAGAGGAAGAGTATTAGTCATCGCCTGTCGTAGGGGACTATCCCTTTGGTTCGCTGCCACCTTCGCGAACTTGGCATCCTTGTTGGCCGCCTTAGAAGGAGAAGGTGTCTTGTTACTCAATCGAAGTTTTTCGATCTTTTGCAACCATCCCTCTAGATGTGTCCATTCTTCCATCTATGGACAACTAAGGTGCCCCAAACCCTTAGACTTTGTTAGCCTACCTGATTTGGGCGTTTCACGAGAAGTGATGCCTTTGCCACGCATCATTTGATTCTTCTCCACGTCACCGATTTGCTGGTTACAAACCAACTTGATCACAAAGCAACACCTTTGTGTTCAATCCGACACGGAATGTCTAGCTCTCGCCAAACACACGATGTTTCATGCGGCACCGAATGTCTAGCTCTCGCCAAACAAAAGATGTTTCTTCCGGCACCGAATGTCTAGCTCCCGCCAAACACATGATGTTTCTTCCGGCACCGAATGTCTAGCTCCCGCCAAACACACGATGTTTCATCCCGCAGGTCGGACGAATTGTCACAGGGTTAAAGCTTGGCACTAATTTGCGTCTAACCTTTTTCGCCTATGATAGCTTCTAGCAACACTCTAGAACAGCTTACTCACACATATGCACACGTAAAGAGGCTCGTATATTAATTACTTTGACATATATATTCGAGTGCCAGCGCGTATGTCCTCTAAGGGATGTCTGAGCACTATTTATAGATAAAGCATTGGCTACAACCCAGCCAAGTAGGCGCCTACAAATTAGTATAACCGCCTATAACTTATAACTACCACGTAGTGGGGATCATGGGACAACTCCCTTTAGTGGGTTGTTGCTTCCATGTAACCGCTTGCTTAGTGGGAAGAGTGGGACGTTCACCTGTCTCCACTCTCCACTAACTCGTAACTGCCTCCATTAGTTCTTGGGGTGGTTTTCCCATCGTGGGGTAGTGGGAGTAACTGCTGGTGTTGACTCCGCGTTGACCCACGTTCGCGCCTACTAGGCGCCATGCCTTCGGTAACCACCTTTGCCAACCGTCGGGTAACCGCCCACTGACCCGTGACTTAGGTAACCGTCACCCACGGTCGTAGGGTAACCGCTAGTCACCTCTCTAGTCAATGGGCACTCTCCCACTCCTTTGAGTCTCTTTTATTTCAAGGGACGTGGGCTGACTGCCATGGTCGTGGGATCACCCACTACCCATGTCACGTGCAGCCCACTCCGCCATAGTATAACCGCTCGGGCATGAGCCTACTAGGCGCAACCGCTTCTCCACGTAACCGCCCACTACTTCCACCTTTCTAGGAAAGTGGGGGTCATGGGATACTCATGATCACCCTATCAACCGAGTGACCTACATATCTTCGTTTGCTTAGCTCATGGAGCCTAAGCTTCCTAGGAAGTCCCCGTCGTCCGCCCGTCAAGCTCGTCGTGGCCCTGCTACAACCGGGAGTCGCGCCCAGCGCTGCGCCCACAAGGCCCCCGAAGGGGTGTCCTCGAAGCTAGACCACATGTATTTGTTGTTGGACTAACCACGGCCACCATTGGCTTCCTTATACTCTCAAGTATCTATGGACTTCTTGGTGTCCGGGAAATGTCGCACTTTGTCCCATCATAATTTCACAAGACATGCTCACCCAGTCGCTGACGCATCAGCGCCTCCCAGGCGCTTGAGCATCGCCTATCCAACGCCTATGTCACTGGGCACTATGCCAAGGCACAACGCCTATTTGGCTCGGTCATAGGCTTGTCAAGGCCTGACCATGTCAAGGTCCCTGTCCTTCTCATTGTCATCGGTCACAATACCCATCATGCTCGGTCACGATGCGTATGCGCCTAAGCATGTCCGGTGTCACATGTCAGGGGGTCTCACAGTAGGGCAGAAATTTGAATGATGCGTCGCCGGTGCAAAGGCCGTGTGATCCGTCGAGTTATCATGAATTACCAGAGCAACGGGCAAAGCTCACGTCGACCTTTTATCCAATAAATGCATCCCTTCCAGAAGTCAGGGTTTGTTGCACGTATTAGCTCTAGAATTACTACGGTTATCCGAGTAGCAGGTACCATCAAACAAACTATAACTGATTTAATGAGCCATTCGCAGTTTCACAGTCTGAATTAGTTCATACTTACACATGCATGGCTTAATCTTTAAGACAAGCATATGACTACTGGCAGGATCAACCAGGTAGCACCATAAATCGACGCCGGACGCGTATGTGCCTTTCCGAGTGATCGGGAGGTCAACTCGCGCTCGCCCGTCATTCGTGCTGAGCGAAGAACGCTAGATTGGACAGCTAAGGCCTTTCGGACCCCTGCCCGCTCAATGTTCCGCATCCCAGAGAACACGTAAAGCACACAGCCCATGCCACAGCCGCACCAAAGGCTCGACGTGGGTGGACGACGTGTTCAGGTTGAGTTGTCCACCCGACACCCTTGGGAGGATGCCGGACCGATATCTCATCTTTTCAGGGTCACGATTACCATCCGTAGGCATCAAACACAGGAAACCATGGTTTGTCCAAGGCAATTCGCTCTTGGAGCAATCGATGAAATGGTCTGTGGGTGTGCGGTTGACTGCACGAGAAGGAACCCCGCCAACCCAAACGGACCGAGTGCCACTCACACGCCTTCACAATTATTGCCCCAAAATCAACCTCGACGTCCGAGGGAGACCCCAACGAGCACAACGCTCGGCGTGAAAATCTCGAAGAAGGTACGTTCGATACCCACTCGCCGGCTAGACAGATCATCCCGAAGGAGATCACATCCATACGACGTTTATACTTTATACCCACCCGTCGGCTAGACGGCTCATCCCGAAGGAGATCACATCCATCCGACATTTATACCCACAAGCCGGCTAGAAAACTCATCCCGAAGAAGATCACATCCATCCAACGTCGTCTCGGTGGCTCATCCCGAAGGAGATCACATCTATCCGACGTCGTCTGGATGGCTCGATCCCGAAGGAGATCACATCCATCCGACGTCGGGTCGCTGGCTCATCCCGAAGGATATGACATCTATCCGACGTCGTCTGGATGGCCCGATCCCAAACGAGATCACATCAATCTGAAATTTATACCCACAAGCCGGCTAGATAGCTCATCCCGAAGGAGATCACATCCATCCGATGTCGCCTCGCTAGCTCATCCCGAAGGAGATCACATCTATCCGACGTCTTCTGGATAGCTCGATCCCGAAGGAGATCACATCCGTCCAACATTTATACCCACATCGTAACCGTAACCCATCGTCGACCTCGACAGCGCCCGAGTGGACGTGACATGACACAACTCGGCGCCTGGTAGGCGCTTCATGCAGCGTCACGTCGCGTCCGTCTCCGGCATAGGGGGCCGGTGCTTGAGCCGAGGTGTAGTGGGTGTCTGGCTATGATGGCGCACGACTTGACACTAGTTGGCGCCTAGTAGGCACTTCATGTCGCGTCACTTGCCTTCACAACCACTCTCTCAAGCAAGTACCCCCTAAAGAGTCTTATAAGGTTTAGTGGTTCTGACAAGAGTAGACAAGGACAGTGCATAACTTTCATACTGGGGTTTTTGAGAATTTGGATAATTATTTTCCAAAAGTTCCACCTCAGACTTTTCAAGTATATTATTTAGTTACGGAAAAACATTTTTTTTTAATTTTTCACATAAGGTAGCTATTTAATTTAATTTTTAATTAATAAATAGAAATAATATCAGGAAAATTACAAAAAAATTGGGAAATATTTTTGAGACCTCACTTTAATATTGGAAACAATTTTGAGACCTCACTCCTCACTCTTGGGAGGTAGGAAATTCCGGCCCTCTCCCATGCTTTTCGTGTTCAGGCCCTTACATTGGCATCCCGTAAAAACGCAATTACAAGCCTATCATGGACAAAATAACCAACCCTGGGGGTTTCCCATATCCCTTAGGGGTCTCCCGTACGAAAATATACACCTACGGTCCGGAGCATCTCGGAAGCCAAAAAAACGTGGACTATATCCTTTGATTTTCGGCTTCCCTGGGCTCGGGTGTCATGTTTGCCCAAACATCTCTTAGGGGTCTATGATGACCCTAGGGGACCCTAGGCGCTGCGGGAGGGTCATCCTTATCCCCGATCTCCGATATCACACATGTCGCCCATTTTTGGGCCAAAACATTGGCATCGCGTAAAACCGCCCTTAAAAGCCTATCAGGGACCCAATAACCGATCCTAGGGGCCGCCCACATCCCATAGGGGTCTCCCGTACGATATGGGCCGAAAATATTAACATCGAAAACTTTGCGTAAAATGGCCCATAACACGTCCCCTAGAGCATTGCTGGGTTCCGGTTGCCGTTTTCGCCCAAAATTATTTGGGGGACTCTATTATGGTCCTAGGGGACCCCCGGTGCCCCGGGAGGGGCACCTTTATTCCCGAACTCAAATATCACCAATGTCGCCCGTTTTTGGGCCAAAACATTGGCATCGCGCTCTCTCCTTTCTCCTCAACAGCGCTCGTTAATCACCATTAACAGCCCTGAGTTCAATGGGGAAGAAAGAGAAATCAAAGCGAGGGAATGGTAATGAAGATGAGGATGCGGGGAAATCGACAGCACCACCGTGCCGAACGAAAAATGTGACACAACGAAAACGCTCAAGCGAATCCCATGAAGACCTAGGTCGAGTTATGAGAAATCTCACGGATGAATTGGAGGACCCAGATATCATGACACCTGATGCACAGACTGAAACTATGCAACAAATGGAATTAGCGAAAGAAAAAATCAATTCTTGGATGTCGAAAATGAAGGAAAGGGCTAACAAGCAAGGTTCGGATGAGGAAGAGGCTAAAATTGCAGAAAAAGGCAAACAACAGCAATTTGCAGATACAGGTAAAACATCTGCTTGGGAAAAATTTGACATAACTAAGCTTAAAAATGCTGGATTTAAACTGGATTTTATAGCACCTGTTATGGTCGAAGGAAAACCTGTAGGAGAAATTAATTACAAGGACATAGAATCTGAAATTAATTACTGGAACCAATCTGTTGTTTGCTATGTCATGGGATCAAGGCCACCTATTAATGTGCTTAGTGGTTTTCTTAGAAGAATTTGGTCGAAGAGGGGCATGAATAAAATAGCACAGATGAAAAATGGGCTAGTAATTGTTAGATTTGATTCAATGGAACAGAGAGATGCTGTGCTAGAGGAAGGGGTTTATCACTTTGATAATAAACCCATGATTGTGAGACCTTGGGCTGAGAATATAGACTATGTACATGAGGAACTCACATCTGTTTCCATTTGGGTTAAATTCCCTGGTTTGAATGTCAAGTATTGGAATGCAATGGGGCTGAGCAAAATTGCAAGCCTAGTAGGTAGACCAATGATGGCTGACAGGAACACTGAACTGAAAATAGGAATTCAGTATGCCAGGGTACTGATTGAAGTGGAAATAGGGGGAGATTACCCTGATAAGGTGCACTACAAGAATGAAAGAGGGAATATAGTGGAGCAAGAAGTTGAGTATGACTGGAAACCTGTACTATGCAACTATTGCAAACAACATGGACATAGTGAGACTGTATGCAGGAAAAAGAAAGTAACACAGGAACCTAAGACTCAATCAGGGCCTAAGCAGCAACTACTTGTGCAGCAACCTAAGCCAAGAGAGCAATGGCAAAATGCAGGGAGAGGCAGAGGCAGAATGGGCAATGCAGGGAGAGGGATGAGGGCTGGGAGAGGATACTACAGACAAATCCAACAGACAAACAATGCTACAACTCAGTTACAGAATCCCTTTGATATACTGCAAAATACAGATGGGGAACAGGAGGGGAAGCAGACACAAGGTCCAGAAACAGTGCCAGGCACACAAGATGATCAGACACAAGAGGAAGTGCCAATGCATGGTAAGTCTCCTATCTTGACTAGTAGTCATGGATAGGGTGTTTATATGGAATGTTAGAGGCCTGAACGGCCCAAATAAGCAGAGGGATGTGGCCCTCTATTGTAAAAAAAATAAATGTGGTTTGGTGGCTTTTCTTGTAACAAAAATTAGATTAGTTAATTTGGAAAAATGCAAAAAAAGCTTCATGACAGAGTGGGAATCCTTTTGTAATCATAATGAACATAGACATGGCAGAATTTGGATTAGATGGTTACCTGAATATTTTCATGTTGAAAGTATTTTCTCCTCTGTGCAAATGGTCATATGTAAAGTGAGAAATATGGAGAGGAAAAAGGATTTTGTGGTGAGTTTTGTATATGGAATGAATGAAAAAGAAGATAGGAAGCAACTGTGGAAGGATATTAATGATTTTGCTACTGTCTGCAACAAACCATGGATTGTTGGGGGAGATTTCAACAATGTCCGGCTACCTGGGAACAGACAAGGTGGCCTGCCAGTCACTCTTGCTGAAATACAGGATTTTAAAGCCTGTATTGATAGCAGTTTCCTCACTGAAATGAGGTGGTCTGGGCGCCAATTTACCTGGAATAATAGGCATGAGGGGGGGAAGAGTTTACTCTAAGATAGACTGGGCCTTTGTAAACAGCTTGTGGGTACAGGAGTTTGACCAGTGCGCCCTAGAGTTCAAGCCAGAGGATGTTTCTGATCATACCCCTATCTGCATTACTCTTCACAAAAACCTAACTATAAATAAATCCCCCTTTAAATTCTTCAATATGTGGTGCCTCCACTCTGAATTCCTGGCCTTGGTGCAACAAGCATGGAATTGTAGAACAAAAGGTACAAAAATGTATCGGGTTTACCAAAAACTGAAAAGTGTAAAACATGCCCTGAAAAAACTTAACAGAACTGTATTCAGTGATATTTTAGCCCAGGCTAATATTGCTAGATCAGTAATGAATCAAGCCCAATCAGATGCAAACAAAGAGCCACTGAATGAGATATTGCAGAAGGGAGAAATCAAGGCTAGGAGTAGGTTCAATGAACTGAACAGGGCAGCTGAGATTTTCCTACAGCAAAAAAGTAAGGCTAGATGGGTGCAATTGGGAGATGGAAATAATCAGTTTTTCCATGCAATCATGAAACAGAGAAGGCAACAAAACAACCTACATTCCATCAAGACACAAGAGGGCATCTTACTGGAGGACAAAGACCTGATTATCGAAGAATTTGTGGGGTTTTATAGGAGTATGTTGGGGGTATCAGGCTCTAGAGATACTACAGCAGAGGAGAGCTTCTTTTCAGCAGGAAATAAACTTACTATGCAACAACAAATGACCATCAATGCACCAGTGACTGCTGAAGAAGTACAGAGAGCTATGTTTGACATTGACAGCAATAAAAGCATAGGCCCTGATGGCTTTGGCTCAGGTTTCTTCAAAGAAACATGGAGCATTGTGGGGGAAGAAGTGACCAGTGCAATAATAGACTTTTTTGAGTCCTCTAAAATACTTAAAGAAGTAAATGCAACTAACCTTTGTCTTGTGCAGAAGATAGAAAACCCAGAAAAGGCTTCTGATTTCAGACCTATAGCATGCTACAACACCATATACAAATGCATCTCCATGATCCTCTGTGGGAGATTGGCAACAGTGCTACCTGATCTCATCTCTGTAAACCAGGGTGCTTTTGTGGCACAGAGGTCAATTGTACACAACATCATGATATGTCAGGACCTAATCAAGCACTACAACAGGAAGCAATCGTCACCTAGATGCTTGATGAAGATAGACCTTAGGAAAGCATATGACACAATCTATTGGGGATTTGTCAAAGAGATGCTGCAAGGGTATGGGTTCCCAGTCAAGTTCATGGGCTGGATACTTGAATGTATACAAACTGCAAGCTTCAGCATCAACATAAATGGAGGGAAGCATGGTTACTTTCTTGCTAAACGAGGCATCAGACAGGGGACCCGGTATCTCCATTGATTTTTGTGCTGGTCATGAAATATCTCTCAAGAATTCTGAAAATAGCATGCATGGAAAAAAGCTTCAGTTGGCACCCAATGTGCAAGGAACTTGCACTGAGTCACTTGTGCTTTGCTGATGACTTGATGTGTTTCTGTAAAGCATCCCCTGAATCTGTAAGTACAATGATGAATTGCATTAACTACTTTGCACAAGCTACTGGCCTGTATGCTAACAAGGAGAAATCCAACTTATACATAGCTGGTGTGAATGAGGAAAGAAAAAAAGAACTGTTAGCAATATCTGGGTTCAGGGAGGGTACACTACCTATGAAGTATTTAGGAGTTCCACTTTCCCCATCAAAATGGAGTAAAATTGACTGTGAGAGCTTGGTTGATAAAATGACAAGAAAATTGCAGATCTGGGCTTCTAGGAATCTCTCATATGCAGGAAGAGCTCAACTCATAAATTCTGTGCTGTTTTCTATACATGTGTACTGGTCTAGCATATTTATACTGCCTGCAGGGGTACTTAAAAGGGTAGAACAAAAATGCAGAGATTTCTTATGGGGGTCCACTGATCAGAAGCAGAAAACCAGTCTGGTGGCTTGGGATATGGTTTGCAGACCTAGGAAAAATGGAGGCATAAACATAAAAAACTGCAAATGGTTTAATATTGCCCTAAATGGGAAACATATCTGGGATTTAGCCACAAAAAAAGATACCTTGTGGGTAAAATGGATTAATGGAATATATTTGAAAGGTACCAACATCTGGAACTATGCACCAGTCTGGGGTGCCAGTTGGTACTGGAATAAACTCAATAAAATCAAGAAATATTTCCTGGAGCATTATACAGTTAGAGGGGGTCTGGAAGGGAGATGCTGATGGATGCTATACAGCTGCAAGGGGATACAATACTCTGATGGGAGTTATGCCAAAGTATAGACATGCCAACCTGATTTGGGGAAGGGTAACCATGCCAAGACACAGTTTCTGCTTATGGCTAGCTCAGCAGGGAAGACTACTAACTAAGGACAGATTGCAGAAAATGGGTTTTTTGAATGGTGATGCTGTTTGCAATCTGTGTAAAGCAAAGCCAGAAGACCATAATCACCTTTTCTTCAGCTGCAGTGTGGCAACAGGTGTATTAGATCAGCTGAGATGCTAGTTGCAGATTACACCAAGAGCAAACACAATCCAGGGCATACTGAACTGGGTAACCAGGCAAAAATGTTCAATTTTCAGGAAAGAAGTGTATGCAGCAGGGCTAGCAGCAGCTGTATACTGGGTATGGAGAGGCAGGAATATCAAGCACTTTGTGGGAAGCAGTCTATCTATATCACAGACCATGCAGCAGATACAACAAACAGTGAGGATCAGAATACAGCAATGCAGCAGGCTGAGAAAGATCAACAACAGGGATAAAAAATGGTTAGAGAGATTTTAACTTTTCTGTTTACCACAGCAGACCCAGCAGAAAGGCAGGACCAGAATCCAATAGAGGTTTTAGCAGGAAAAACAGAAGACAGGCAGGGCACCAGCACCAGTACAGGGATCTAGACAGTAGATTGATGTAGATCAGCTTGATGGGCACAGCAGGTAGTTGAAGCAAGAAAGAAGGAGGAATGAATCAGCTCCTAGAAGTTTTTAATGTAATATTTTTAGTTATTTATGTTTTTGTATTTTGCTGTAAGTCAGAAATAAGTTTTGCAAATTGTAATGTTTACAGAGATGGTGAGAAACAATATTTGCAATTGTAATGTTTACAGAGTGGGTGAACCACTGCCTGTAGTGAGTTGAACCAGGTTGAAGGGTTGTAAGGTAGTAGAGGGATGTAGCAAAAAGGAACCCTACCTAGTAGGCGGCCTTGGATCTGCATTGCCTAAGGACTGTAATCTTGTTACATTACAGAGAGCAATAATACAATTTCTGACTTGCACTAAAAAAAACATTGGCATCGCGTAAAACCGCCCATACAAGCCTATCAGGGACCCAATAACCAACCCTAGGGGCCTCCGATGTCCCATAGGGTTCTCCCGTACTAGATGGGCCGAAAATATTAATGTCGAAAACTTTGCGTAAAATGGCCCAGAACAAGTCATCTAGAGCATTCCCAAGGCCCGGTTGCCGTTTTCGCCAGAAATTTTTTCGGGGACTCTATTATGGCCCTAGGGGACCCCCGGTGCCCCGGGAGGGTCACCTTGATTCCCGAACTCAAATATCACCCAAAAGCCACTTTCAGGCTCATTACACTACAAGAGGAGCTTGGAAGCTTGAAACTGATGGCCTATATAATGCTGCAAGTGGATACAGAATGTTGCAAGGAAATATGCCAAAATAAAGACATGCAGATTTAATCTGGGGGGGATTATCCATGCCTAGGCAAAGTTTCTGCCTCTGGCTAGCACAAAAGGGAAGACTGTTGACCAAAGATAGGCTGAAGAGAATGGGATTCTTGAATGGGGATGAAATATGCTACATGTGCAAGCTGAAACCAGAAGACCACAACCATCTGTTCTTTACATGCAAAGTGTCAACAGAAGTCCTGGAACAGTTGAAGAATTGGCTGACAATTTCAGCAAAAGCCAAAACAATCCAAGGAATGCTCAACTGGATAAGTAGGCAAAAATGCTCGAGAATCAGAAAAGTAGTGTATGCATCTGGGCTAGCAGCAGCTGTGTATTGGGTTTGGAAATGCAGAAATACTCATTTTGCTGGGGAAGGCAACATTCCAGTATCACAAATCATGCAACAGATACAGCAAACTGTCAGAATCAAAACCCAACACTGCAGCAGCAGCAGCAAGAGAAAGATTTCCAGCAGGGATAAGAGATGGATAGATGAGATATAGAGATCCCAGAAGCACTGCAAGAAGAGAGATAAGGTGCAAATTATTCAGCAAAAAGGCAGCACAGCAAGGCAGAAGCAGGACTCCTCAAACCCTCAGCAGAGTACCAAGAACACTGCAAGGCATCAGAATATGTGCAGGAAAAGGAAGCAGAATTCAGTAGGGTTAGGCAGAAGAAGATCTCATCAGGGTCTCAACAGAGAATCAAGCAACCCCACCAGGTGTCAGAACATATGCAGGAAGTAGAAAGCAGATGCAGAAGGGGAACAGAAGCAGAAACCAGGAAGTGAACCAGGCAGCAGGACCCAGCAGATAATCAGGGAAAGGTTGCTGGAGAAAAGCAGAGCAAGAAATGTAACAGAAAAACAGAAGAAATTGGAAACTAGAAGGGAATGGCAGGACTTAGTAGCAGGTTGCAGGTTACAGAAGAAACACAGCAGATTCAGAAGGGGAAAAGTAGCAGGGTGCAGAAAATAGGTTGTTGAACCAGGCAGCAGGATCCAGCAGCCAACCAGGAGCAGGCTACGGAAGATAGACAGAGCAAGAAATGAAACAGAAACCAGAAAGATTAGAAAGCTAGTAGAAGCTGTTTAAGCAGGTAAGCAGCAGCATCTTGATGAAGCAAGGCAGAATGTGGAATGAAACAGTTCCAAGCAGAGTTGAAAAGCTAGAAGAAGTTGCAATATTTGTAGCTATTTATGTTTTTGTATTTTGCTGTAAGTCAGAAATAATTTTTGCAAATTGTAATGTTTACAGAGATGGTGAGAAACAATTTTTTGCAAATTGTAATGTTTACAGAGATGGTGAACCACTGCCTGTAGTGAGTTGCACCAGATTGAAGGGTTGTAAGGTAGTAGAGGGATGTACCAAAAAGGAACCCTACCTAGTAGGTGGCCTTGGATCTACATTGCCTAAGGACTGTAATCTTGTTACATTACAGTGAGCAATACTACAATTTCTGACTTGCACCAAAAAAACATTGGCATCGCGTGAAACCGCCTTTACAAGCCTATCAGGGACCCAATAACCGACCCTAGGGGCCTCCCATGTCCCATAGGGGTCTCTCGTACGATATGGGCTGAAAATATTAACGTCGAAAACTTTGCGTAAAATGACCCAGAACACGTTCCCTAGAGCATTCCCGGGGCCCGGTTGCCGTTTTCGCCCGAAAATTTTTCGGGGACTCTATTATGGGCCTAGGGGACCCACGGTGCCCCTGGAGGGTCACCTTGATTCCCGAACTCAGATATCACCCATGTCGCCCGTTTTTGGGCCAAAACATTGGCATCTCGTAAAACCGCCCTTACAAGCTT